>BSBK01002349.1:367500-412500 GCA_027943335.1 Chamaecyparis obtusa | reverse complement strand
CATATCTTTTACATCAACCATCCTTTTCTTATTATCAATACCCAACAACTCTAAAACAAGGGCCATTTCTCTTTTCTTGAATAACCTAGAAAATAATTGTGCTCTTCCAAACAAAGATTTATTTTTAAAATAATCATCACAATTTTTTTTTACAATGTAGTTTCAATGTGCTTTCAAGTATCACACCTTTAGAAGAAATTTCATTGAAAAGAGAATCTTCATCCATCTCCATCAAACTTTCTATTCTAGGAAAATATGTTCTATATTGACTAGTACCAATTTGTTCCCATACCCGAGTTGTAGCTTCTTGAGCATCAACTGGTTATTCTTGAACATCAACAAGATGTTCTTAAACATCAACAAGTTGATCTTGAGTACATTTTGTATGCCCTTTATTTTTATCATCCCTTTTTTCAGTCATAAAGCCTTTCTCTAATCCTTTTATTCCCCATTATGCAAACTCTTTAGATTGAGTTTCAATTCACCTACACACAGAAAAACAAATATACCTAATAGAAAAAACATATGTATAATATTTATAAATTTAAAAATCTTACAAGTTTAAAAAATAATTAAAAAATATTGTTGAAAATCAACTTGTAAAAAATCAAATCATTTTCCCCAATTTGTGTGAAAAATGAAACCCCTTATTGCAAAAACTAGATTTTCTCCAAACAATATTGAATTTTTTTTATTTTCTACTAAAAATAAACTAATAATTCACACAAATAGTATTTTTTCCCTTATTAAAAAAAAATTCCCTTATATGAGGCTCTTATTGAATGGTCGCTAATGTGATCATGCGATTTGCCAAGTAAACTTTATGACCGAAAGGTTTCTGACCGAAAAGGATTTGGCAAAAAACCTTTAATCTAAACTCAGTTTGGCCAAATCTCTTCTAGTTGAACCGATCTATGTGGCATCCTAGGTGGCAGCCACATCACCAAAATCCTTAGAAAACCAAAACTTATGACTTCTACACCAAATTTCTCCATCAAAATATAAGCTATTAAAAAAACTAAAAATACCCTTTTGTAGAGATTGAAGTAAAAAATATGTCCATATAACTTTTATAGTGATTTGACTAGATTTAGTATATTTTAATTAAAATATACAACAAGTAGGCATTCTAATATTCAAGAAGAGGTTGATTAAAAAAAAATTAAAAAAATTAAAAAACATTTAAAAATATATGGATCACTAGAGGAGAGAGTCCTCTTTACAAATGTATATATTTTTTTTATTGAGACACATTTGATAGGGAAAATATGGTGGGAGATGATAAGTGTCAAATTAGGGTATGTTGGACTTTGAAATGTTATAAGAAACAAAATATACATAAAAAACTATTTTTTCTTTTTTTCATTCACTAGCTCTATATGTCCTCTATTTGTGATGTTGAAATATGAAAAAAATAAGTTCATTTACATTTGTTTTTTTGGTGGGAACTTGATGTAGGACAGTTAAGGAGGATCCAATTAAGGACATTCCTCACAAGCAGTCAAACACCACAATGCAGAATTACATAATAAGACTGTTTTCAACTGAATTTTCATTAACATACCTGACTATAAGGCCTTCTGGGTTAGGGCCAATTACAATCAAGAAAAAATTCTGCAAGGAAAAAATTCTGCAAGATCAACAAAGATCCAATCCAAATCTAGCTAGTCCACTTCTGAAACAAATCAGCAACTGATGGAAACCCTAAGGTAGATCTGAACTTGAGCTCACAAGCCTCCAAGAAATCTCCTTGTCTCCAAGAAAACAATCACTAGCTCTACTATTACAAACTATCAGATAACAATATGATCTTCAAGATCTCATAGGATCCAAGTCTAATTACTCCCCAAATCTCCTATCTTAAACAACTACCCAAACACTCCTTAAATACTAATCTTCAACCACAAGTCGGCTGGATGACACAATTAACTCCTAAGCCAAGTCAGCTCCTATTACAAAAAAATATTAAATGCAACAACAGTCAGCACACAAATAGCCTTACAAACATTTAATTCTCCATGTCGGCCTCCAGATCTACATAGGAGAATACAACAAAAGATACCAACAATAATGCACCAAGTCGGCCAACCAAACCCTCAAGAACTCTAGTCGGTAAACTAGAATTACTGAGCACCAGAGAAACAAATGAGAACCAATGAAACAACTGACCAAGCCAAGCAACATCAAGCAACACAGGCATCACCGAGCACAAGTTCCACTGAGCACAAGAAGTTTCACTGAGTTCCTTCAGTGACCGAGCTTCCTTCAATAATCGAGACCGTCGGTTAAAGCTACAACCGAGTAACACAGAACCAAAACAACACACCTCCATGCAGATTCACTGAGTACCCTAGAATGCCCTTGCATCAGACACCCTAGGTTCAAAAAGATGTTTAGATAGGCTGGAAGAACATCTTCTGAGATTCAGCACATAAACCCTGAATTGGTTCTTCACATACATGTCCTCCAACTTTTTAGCTTGCATACTCTTTCACTTCAGTTTCCTCTATCTTTTCAAGTCTTTCCTTGATAACACACATGCTTGTTCTCCATATTGATCATCCATCCTCTCAAGATCTGACAACTCAACTCGGCTACCAATACTCAAAATTCTCCTACCGAGTGTCGTATCTAGCAAAGGCATCAGGGAAAACTTCATGTCATCCTTCTCAACAATAAACACATTCTTCACACAATCATACATAGCTCTACAATCATATTGCCAAGGTCTATCGAGAAATATATGACAACTATTCATCTCTATAATATCACACAACACAAGATCCTTATACTGGCCCATCTGAAAATCAACAAAGCACTGGTCCCTCACTTCCAGATCATGATCATTTTGCAACCAACCAATCCTATAAGGATGAGGATGTTTCATTCTATTCAAACCAAGTTTCTAAACCATGTCCTCAGTAACAAGGTTATCAGTACTACCACTATCAATAATTACATCACAAAGTTTACCTCAGAACTTGCACCGAGTCCTGAACAAGTTACTCCTCTAACAAGGTTCCTCCTTTGCACCAAGCAATGTTCTCTAAACCATCAAGTTCTCAGATTCAAGTTCATTCTGAATGTTCTCATTTACCACAGGAGTCTGTCAGTCACCAAGCTTCTTCTGTGTACACTCAAAATAATGGTGTCCTTCTTCACCACAATTATAACAAGTACCCTTAAAGATAACCCTGCCTATCTTCTTCTTCAATTCCACAAGTTTCAGTTCATCTTCAGCAGTCGGTTTATCCTTCACCAAGTGATCGATCTTTTCCTTCCCTTAGGAATTACTTTGTTGTCTCCTTTTCAACTTATCTTCTGCCTTCAAAGCATACTAATAAGCATCTTCAACCAAATCAATCTTCAGTATACCAAGATCATCCTGAATATTAAATCTCAACCCATTCACATACTAAGCTACTTTTTATTTACCAAGTTCTCTATGTCCTGATCGAATAGTCAACTTATAGAACTCCTTGGTATAGTCCTCCACAGTCAAATCTTTTTTCTTCAGATTCTACAACTTCTTAAACAAGTCAAGCTCATAGTCAATAGGTATGAACTTAGCTTTCAATTTAGTCACCATCAACCTCCACCAATTGATCTTCATTTCACCTTCATCTTCTCTATCTCTTTGTAATTCTTTCCACCAAAGAGTAGCATGTCCTTTCAACTTAGTATGTGCCAATCTTACTCGAAGAGGATCTTCAATTTCTTCTAGCTCAAAGAAATATTCTAATTCACAAATCCAATCAATCAAGTCCTCGAGTTTCAAAGTACCAGAGAAAGTAGAAAATTCCATTCGGTAACTAGTACTTAATCGAGCTCCAGATCTATGTAATTGATCAGTTCTATCTTCACCATATTTGTCTCTCCGATGATCACCACTAGATCTAGTAGCTTCAAAGTCTTCATCTGCTTCCTCATAACCATCATCAATACCAAGATTCCTTGGCATACCAGCAATGGCTCTCATGACCTCAACGATCATGTCATTCTTCATCAATTCCATCTCAGATCTGAAATCAACTTTAACTTTCTCTATAATCTTTGATTCCACAGCATCACAGAGATCTGCAATTGCTCTAGGGTCCAATCTTCTCGGAGGTATCCTTCAATATTTTTGAAAAACCAAAGAAATAAGTCACCAACCAGGTCCTAGTGTAAATAGCCTCAACTAGAGATCAGTTTACACACTCAAGATCTTGAATCTCTAATACCACTTGACACATGATAGGTAAGGATGATCTAATTAAGAATAGTCCTCACAAGAAGCCAAACACCACAATACAGAATTACACAACAAGACAATGTTTTCAATTGAATTTTCATTAACATGCCTGACTGTAAGGCCTTCTGGTTAGGGCCAATTACAATCAAGAAATAGTTCTGCAAGATCAACAAAGATCCAATCCAACTCTAGCTAGTCCAGTTCTGAAACAAATTAGCAACTGATGGAAACCCTAAGGTAGATCTAAACTTGATCTCGCAAGCCTCCAAGTAATCTCCTTGTCTCCAAGCAAACAACCACTATCTCTGCTATTACAAACTATCAGATAAAGATCTGATCTTCAAGATCTTGCAAGATCCAAGTCTAATTACTCCCCAAATCTCCTACCTTAAACAACTACCCAAACACTCAAATACTAATCTTCAGCCACAATTCGGTTGGATGACATAATTAAATCCTAAGCCAAGTTGGCTCCAATTACAAACAAATATTAAATGCAGCAATAGTCAGCTCACAAATAGCCTTACAAACATTTAATTCTCCATGTCAACCTCCAGATCTACATAGGAGAATGCAAAAAAAGATACCAACAATAAATGTACCAAGTCAGCCAACCAAATCCTCAAGAACTCTAGTCGGTAAACCAGAACTACCGAGCACCAGAGAAACAACCAATCACCAGTGAAACAACTGACCAAGCCAAGCAACACCGAGAAACACATGCATCACCAAGCACAAGTTCCACTGAGCACAAGAAGTTTCACCGAGTTCCTTCAGTGACCGAGCTTCCTTCAATAATTGAGACTATTAGTTAAAGCTGCAACCGAGTAACACATAACCAAAACAACACACCTCTATGCAAATTCACCAAGTACCCTAGAATGCCCCTGCATCAAAACTAGATCCCCTTATTTTGAATAATTTTCAGCAATAGAAAAGTTAGCTTTAAAAATAAAATAAAAACATATCAATTATTTGTAATGTTTCTAAAAAAATAATAGGCATAAACTTCATCAATTTTGACACATTTCATTGTTGGAAATATTCAGGGATTAACCGAGTTACTGAGAGGGGAGGGGTGAATCAGTAACTTTGAAATTTCTTACAATTACAGATGTATTAGCATATAGTTCACTTTTTCATTATGCATATAGAAAGCATGAAACTTAAAAACATTCACAACAGTGACACATAGATTTGGTTACCCAGAAACCTTCCAAAAAGAAAGTAAAACTAGGGTGGGGATGAAACCCACAAAGCTTTAGTACTGCAGAATAAAGTTGGCCGGTTAAGGCTTACAATTTGATCACTTCTGATGATCTGCCCTGTTAGGAGCAAAAAGGATTGCTAGATCCACCTTGTTAAAGGATTTACAAACATACAATGAAGTATGCACTTGGTAAGGAGATTTTACAACAGACTGTTAAGTCTACCTGGTTAAAGGATTTTAGTACTGATTCACCTGTTAAGATGAAATAGTAGATCTCTTGCTTTGCAACTGGATTGCTGATTGAGATTCGCTGAATGTACTGATCACCTTCTGTGATGAATTTGTCTTTGCTATTCCCTATACTGTTGTAGCCCTTTGTAATTCTCTTATCTCTGCCTTTTCTTTTTATTCACATTCATACTCATATAATTACATCTTGACATCTTTACAACATTGTTTATATACAAGTCTAAACAATTAATTACAATTACAAAGTCGGCTTAACAAATAAACATAAGTGCCACTAAGTCGGCCCAAGTATGGTTACACGGTTCCTACAAACTAACTCGGTGACTTTCTGATACTCGGCGTCCACTGCATTACTCGGCATTGTCATGCACTCGGTAGAAGTGAAGGCACGGTTCATACTAACCACTCGGTAGGTTTTGAACTCGGTAAATACTGGTGACTCGGTAGACATAATGTTACTCGATTTACACTGTCTTGCTTGGTTTGCACTATCTTGCTCGGTTTACACTGTTCTGCTTGATTTGCACTATTCTGCTCGGTTTGCACTGTTCTGCTTGGTTTGCACTATTCTACTCGGTTTGCACTATTCTGCTCAGTTTGTATTGTTCTGCTTGATTTGCATTGTTCTGCTCGATTTGCTCTATTCTACTCGGTTTGCACTGTTCTGCTCGGTTTGCACTGTTCTGCTCGGTTTGCACTGTTCTGCTCAGTTTGCTCTGTTCTACTCAGTTTGCACTGAGAATGCAAATAAGTGTTGTCACTAGTGGCAATTCTGCTTAATGCCAACAATCTCCCCCTTTGGCATTAGTGACAAAAACACTTATTGCTCAAAACTTATATACACTTATTGATTTTTTTTTAATTTTTTTATAGAGCTTTATACATTATCTCCCCCTTTCAATGTGCTAACTTTTTCTATAAACAAATCTCCTTCTATACATATCTCCTTCTATACATATCTCCCCCTTTTTTACGATAATGCCAAAGGTGTATATACAAGTGATTTACAAAGAGAATCCAAAATTTGATAGAAAGTCAGAATGTACCTTCATGATTAGTGCTAGGGTTCTGTCCCAATTTTCTTGTAGAATCTTGCATGTTTGGATTGCAATTTGGACTTCTGCAGAGAGTTCAATCATGTGATCTGCTATAGAGAACTAATTGTCATGGATCAATGTTTTGGAATGTTCAATGTGCTTATACATTGTATTCATGATGGGAAGGATCATATTCTGGATGTCTAGTAGTGTGGACCAGATCCTTGTGTCTTCTTTTAGTAGATCTGACTGCATATTTGATAGGTATGAGACTTTCATGTGATGAGCAGAGCTTGAACTTGGTTCAAGTTGCAGCTTCTGTATGCTAATCTTCATATCCTCATCCATTTTATTCATTTTATCCTTAACATCCTTTGTGAACTCGGCAATATTGCACAGTCTGGCCAAAAGAGAGGTGATATTTGAATAGGTAGATTCAATATTTGACAAATCTGAAGACAATTCCACTTGATTAATAGCTATGTGCTGAGCAATGTGCTCAAGCACTTTATTGTTGAATCTCTTCTTAGCTCTTTCAACTAACTTTTCTGTCCCAGATGAGTCCTCATTGTATTTATTTACTGCTTCAGCTAATTGTAGCAAAACATGCTGAGAGGAGTCTACTTTAATGCCTAATGCATCAGACAAAATGTCTTTAGCGTCTTTAATGATTTGATATTCCTTGTCTCTCTCCTCTTTAAGCTTCTTTTGCTTTGCTTTCCTTTGGAGGATTTCACCTATATTTTGCATTTGGTCCACTGATAGATTTGCAAAATCTAATGTTGGAATCTCTATTTCTTCATCTAGGTCTATATCCTCTACTATATTCTTACCCAAAAAGGTAGAGCCTTAGGCTTATCTGTACTTAATGCCTTAGTAGTAGTGACAATAGACATAGTTGGACTGGCTATAGAGACTGGCACACTATCTACTGGAGAACTTAAAATATTTACACTTGTAGAATCAAAAATTGGAATACTTACTGTTGGAAAACTTGATGAAAAAGGAGACTGCAACTCGGTAGAAGAAATGGTGGTTGCTTCTGTTGTTGGTATAGGTGATTGGAAAAAAGTTGAAGTTGTCACAACTATGCTTGAAGGTGTCTCCGGGAAAGATGTAGAAACTTTTACTGGAGAGGTAGGAAGGGATGCAATGACTTCTGCTGCTATCCTCATAGTATCATCTACCTCAGTGGCTTCTTCTTGTTCATCACTATCATCTTCAATATCTTTTATTATTACTGTTTCAATACTCAGTTGGTGAAGGTGGTATATGTTCTTCCATGTGGCATTTGTAGCCTTCACAACCGATTCGATATTGTTGATTAGAATCAAACAAGTATTGAACCTTAGTGTCATCTTATTTTCATTTTCCTTTAATGCCTTCTTTACTCAATCATTTTTCAAGCTCGGCATTAACTGTCTCAAGGTTTGATCAAATATGTCTATCACAGTTTGCTTTGCATTGCTCCATCTCATTTTTATTGGATTTAATAAGACAGCTAGAACCTGTGGGGCTATTTCATCAGGAGAGTATTTCCACTGTCCCATCTTTTCAATAACATCATCTTCTATTTCCTTCTGTTCTGTTTCTGATCTGGTTTCATATTTAAAAGATTTTATGTTACTTACTCCAGATCCTGATCCGTCTCTAAAAAGTTTGATCCTCTCTTGAAAGTTTAGAGGAGGCCTTTTGAATACTATGTCTTTGTCTGCCTTATCTTTATCTGCCTTACCTCTTGCACTTCTCCTTGTAAATACAGCAGTGGGAGGCTTAGGTGCCTTAGTGATAAAAACTTTTCCTTTCTTCTTTGCAGGTTCTGGTTCCTCTGTTTTCTCATCCTTTTCCTTTTCTTCTTCATCGTTATCTTCTTTGTCCTCGGTTATCATTTGCATTTTGGCTATCCTCTTCTTTCCTTTGTTTACCGCCTGTGGAAGTTTTATGCTTAATTCAATTCTTACCTTTGCTTCATCATATGTTCCAAAATATGGAGCTTTGGGATTAACAGGCTGATTAAGAAGGGCTTCAATGATATTCTTGGTTTCATCAATATTTACCTCATAAGGAAGAGGTTTTACATATACAATCCTCAGTTTAGCTGCTTGAATATATACATTGTCACAGTCTACCATGAAACAAATGTCATCCTTGTAATCCTCCACCAACTTCTGTGGAATCCGAAATCTGTCATTCATCTTCTCTTTGAAAGACTCAAAATAACTGTCCATTATACTTTCAAAATTTTCACCCATTTCTAAGATGTATTCATTTATTTCATAAAGTGCTGGCACATCTTTTCTCCATACAACTTTTCCTTTGGAAGGGAAGAATTTTTGAACATAGAAGAATAAACAGACTAGTAGGGATCCAAACTTACATGGATTGTTTTTGGAAGTTTGAATGCTTTCCATGTTCTTGTTAAACTGTTTTAACAATAAATCTGCAAGATCAAATGATAAGTTGTTCTTGACCACTTTGTATGCTAGGTCAATAGCTTCACAGGAGACACTATTCTATCGACTAGAACTGTATATCTTATGGGCAATAATGTGTGTACCAAACTTTAGTTCAGCATCGGTAATGCTGCTAACTTTCATGCCTCTACCGTCCCACTCGGCTAGGGTTTTCTTTTCCAGTTCCGACCAACCTAGGGTTTTGGTAGTTTTTGCTTTGTTCAACATGGGAAGACCGGTGATTTGATGAATCATCTTCTTGGTGATCTCTATGGGTTGCTCCAGCCAAATCTTGCCATCATGTATACGGCTGAGAATGTATCTAACCCATTTATCCTGAAAGTTTCGAGGCAAATGTGCAATGTGAACTAATCCCTTATCTTCCAGATGTTTGTGCTTGGGTTTTAGAGTACCATCCACACACAGTTCTTCATGCACAATATCTAGTTCTAGGTTCCCCATTTCATGAATTACACAGTTGAAATGATTGCGAATATTGTTAATAAGTAGTACCTTAGGAGGAATCTGAGATTGAGCTCTGTTCGGGTCTAGGGCTGCTGCAATTGCGGGAACGATCTTGAAATCTGGTGCTTTCCATTCCCCTTGGACTAACATATCTGATCCTTTCTTCGCTGAAGTGCTGGATGATGCCATGGTAGCTCACATAAAATTCTTTTCGTAAAAGGTATTTGAGTCACTGGATTGCTCTTGAAGTTTTCTGCTCTCAAAGTGCTAAAATTCGCGGTGAGAAATGAGTTTGATTTCTTGCCTTTTGTTTACAACTCTGTCATTAATGCTCAGTACAAATTAGGGTATGAATTTCGACAGACTGTCACCCACTAAGAATTAATTGCTCGGTGAAGACTTCGCAACTCGATAAACGCAAGAATTCATATTGCTCCGACCTCGCTCGGTAAAGACTAATACCGACCTTGTTCGGTTAAGACTGGTACCGACCTCCCTGTGATCTTACTGTATCTTGTATGCTGATTTAGATCTTTCTTTTAATTCAGTTCTGGAACTGCTTGAAGTTTGTCTAGGAGAATACAGTTCCAGTGCTTTCTTGGAAATTTAGTTTGAGTTGGTAGAGCCACCCATTCCATTACTTGGACTGGTTTTCTCGGTAGATTTAGGAATCCACTTTTGTCTCACCTGTTTCCTGACCTTAGTTGCTTCATTCTTCTTTCCATCTTCAACTTCACTGGCATTCATGCAGTTTCTGGCTATGTGACCGAGTTTAGTGCATTTGAAGCATCTTATGGTAGTATCTCTTTTCCTTAGATGATGTTTTATGCAGTTCATGCCAATGTGTCCATATTCTCCACAGTAATGACATCTACACCAGGTGTTGTAGTCCCATCCAAACATTGCTTTCATAATTTGTTCTGCTGGATTGAATGTCTTGGATCTGCACTCGGATGCTTTGTGACCTTGTTTGTTGCACTTGTGACAATTACCTCTGAATCTAGGTTTTTCCCTGCATTCATTTGCTTTGTGACCATGTTGATTGCAGTTGTAACATTTTCCATTGAATTCTGCTTTTTCATTGTTCCAACATTTATTTGAAGTATGTCCTATTTTACCACAATGATTACAAGTAGGTTTTTGATTTCTTTGAGTACCTTGCTTAGAGGATTCGCCTTCTCGTTTGTATCCAAGTCCTGCTTTTCCTTTTTGCCTATGCAGATTTCGCTCATATAGCTGATTCAAGTCTTCTTGGCTTTTCAGCATTCCTTCATTGATTTGTTTTTCGGCGTTTAGGTCATCCACCAATCTTAGATTGATTTTCTTTTCAGATCTTAGTTCTTCTCTTGTGTTTTCTATCTCTGATCTTAGATTCAGAATTTCCTCATTTGTATGGGAGATTTGATCAATTAGGTTTTCTAGCTGAAGGGTTTTATTTTGAACTTCATTGTTCCTTCCATCTAATTCATCTTTCAACTTGTTTCTTTATTTTAAGATCTCACAAAATCTTGTTGAGTGTAGCTCTTGTTCTCTTTTTAATTTTCTCACTTCTTCCTACAGAGACCCATTCTTTTCTAGGATTCTTTGACAGCATTGTTTGCTTCATCTGAGCTATTTGAGGGAAAAAGATCTTCAACCTTTTCTTCAATGTAATTGTGATCATTCATCTGATTTGCAAGTTCCTTCCTTCTTCTTAGGGATTGGGAAAGATGTTCTTTTGCTTCCTTGAGTTTAGCTATGGCCATTTCCAGATCTAGCTTTTCATTTTCAATCACCTTGTTCAGTTTGAATACCTCCATTGTCCTGGATCTTTGCTCAAGCTAGTTAAGCTTTATCTTGAGAACCATCAATGCTCTGATACCAATTGTTGGAAATATTCAGGGATTAACCGAGTTACTAAGAGGGGAGGGGTGAATCAGTAACTTTGAAATTTCTTACAATTACAGATGTATTAGCATATAGTTCACTTTTTCATTATGCATATAGAAAGCATGAAACTTAAAAACATTCACAACAGTTACACATAGATTTGGTTACCCAGAAACCTTCCAAAAAGAAAGTAAAACTAGGGTGGGGATGAAACCCACAAAGCTTTAGTACTGCAGAATAAAGTTGGCCGGTTAAGGCTTACAATTTGATCACTTCTGATGATCTGCCCTGTTAGGAGCAAAAAGGATTGCTAGATCCACCTTGTTAAAGGATTTACAAACATACAATGAAGTATGCACTCGGTAAGGAGATTTTACAACAGACTGTTAAGTCTACTTGGTTAAAGGATTTTAGTACTGATTCACCTGTTAGGATGAAACAGTAGATCTCTTGCTTTGCAACTGGATTGCTGATTGAGATTCACTGAATGTACTGATCACCTTCTGTGATGAATTTGTCTTTGCTATTCCCTATACTGTTGTAGCCCTTTGTAATTCACTTATCTCTACCTTTTCTTTTTATTCACATTCATACTCATATAATTACATCTTGACATCTTTACAACATTGGTTATATACAAGTCTAAACAATTAATTACAATTACAAAGTCAGCTTAACAAATAAACATAAGTGCCACTAAGTCGGCCCAAGTATGGTTACACGGTTCCTGCAAACTAACTCGGTGACTTTCTGATACTCGGCGTCCACTGCATTACTCGGCATCGTCATGCACTCGGTAGAAGTGAAGGCACGGTTCATACTAACCACTCGGTAGGTTTTGAACTCGGTAAATACTGGTGACTCGGTAGACATAATGTTACTCGGTTTACACTGTCTTGCTCGGTTTGCACTGTCTTGCTCGGTTTACACTGTTCTGCTCGGTTTGCACTGTTCTACTCGGTTTGCACTGTTCTGCTCGGTTTGCACTGTTCTGCTCGGTTTGCACTGTTCTGCTCGGTTTGCACTGTTCTACTCAGTTTGCTTTGTTCTGCTCGGTTTGCACTGTTCTGCTCGGTTTGCACTGTTCTGCTCGGTTTGCACTGTTCTGCTCAGTTTGTACTGTTCTGCTCGGTTTTCTCTGTTATGCTCAGTTTGCACTGAGAATGCAAATAAGTGTTGTCACTAGTGGCAATTCTTCTTAATGCCAACATTCATCACTTTATATCATCTTCAAATTCAAAATAGAAATTCCACTATTATGTTATCAAAGTTGAACAATTTTGGTTGTGTTAAATTTTTCCTTTACAAAAGTGTGACACATGTTTGCACTTTTACCCCACTCCTCTCCTCCTCCCTCATGTCCACCAACAACACATTCACCAAGAGATATCAACTATGACATGGACATCGTGTGAGCCTTGTAGGAATTTGAACCTTAGTTGCAACATTAACAATGAAACCACTTAACCATCACACTATGTGATGAACACCTATGAATGATCTATGTTATTTGTAAGGTGACGCCAAGTATAATACTCTAATTCAACACATGTAACTAGCCAAATGTGTAGATAAAATATCTCAAGATGTGGTGATATAAAAATTTGTGTAATAACAACAAAGGAACTCCTCAACAAAATGTATGATGTTATGAGCTCCTCCTCCAACCTGTCACAACCCAACTTTTACTTTCATGTTTTGACTCACTTATGATACACTATTTTGATACATTTAGACTTATTAGACAAAGACTTCATGTCATTGGATATTTTATATTATGATGATTATTATCTATGATGGTGATGTTAGGATATATTTTTATATGATTTATGATTAACAAATTTAGATGATTATTATGATAATGAAAATTGAATTATAGATTTTATGGTTTAATTATATTTGTGATGCAAGAGCATATTGGGTCCTTGGCAATCCTATGTCACCAAAAACATATTTGATTTTGTCTGTGTTGCTCAGTTCCTACTTTGACTGAGTTGGTTCGGTGTTGCTCGGTTCCTTTGTTCGCCGGTGTTGGTCGGTCATCTCTCTGGCACTCGATGAATTTCCCTGGCGCTCGGTGATGCTTGTCTGGTGCTCGGTTTCCTTTCTGATTGAGCTATTTGTTTTGGATTTCTTTTGAGGCCAACTTGAGCATTTAATTTGGGTCATAGATTTAATGTTGGTATCCATCATTGGAAAGCGTGTGGACCTAGATTTGGTCATTCCTTTCATTGATTGTGGATTTGAAGGCCGAATTGGCTCAGTAACCTCTTGTATAAATATAGTTGTTTGGTTAGATTTTAGGGAGTCATTTTTTGGGGATAGAAGATAGAAGATAGAAAAGTAGAGATTGTTGGTAGATCTTCACATGTTGGAGGATTTCTGTACTTGATTGTAATATTTGGCCTAAATTGGGAAGGCCTTACAACCTGACATGTATGAATCAATTTGAAGATAATATAACAAAGTATGTGCATTCTCTCTCTCACTATTTGTGTGTTGTTGCTTCCACATGTGATTGTGCAAGGTGGATCTAGTTAGGGTGTGCCTTTGGCCCCTCTCCCCATCCTCCTTTGCATCAGGTGGTATCAGAGCGAGGTGAGATTTGGATCTAGGTTTGCAAATATAGGTTTGAAGGTTCCTTCTTGGGAAGCCCTAGTTGAATTGTTGTGGGGTAGAAAATTGCAATCTGACCTGCAATTGCAGAGTGTTTTCAAGATGGTTCGTGGGAGGCGAGATGTAGATCCAGGATTAGTAGACATGTTGAGACAACTTGCTACTAGATTAGAAGCTATTGAAATAGCCCAGAGAAGAGGAAGACATCTTGAAGATGTTAGTGATGATGAAATTGAGGTGGAACAAGGTGATGTAGAACCTGCAACTATGATGGATCAGGGTGAGGAAATATTCTTGAAGGCTTTGGCAATTCTAAAGTCTACACCACACTTTAATCCTCCTGAGTATATTGGAAAATTAGATTCTAATGAATTGGGGGACTAGATCACTGAGATGGAAAAGTACTTTGAGTATGAAAATGTACCTAAGGAAAAGAAGGTGAAAATTGCAAGCACAAAGTTGAAAAGTCATGCATCCTTGTGGTGGGAACATCTGCAGCTAGATAGAAAGAGGAAAGGCAAAGACAAAATCAAGGTATGGAGTAAAATGGTGAATAAATTGAAAGGAAAGTTCTTACTTAGTGATTATCAGATTAACTTAGTTAGGCGAATGCAAAGTTTAAGGCAGAAAGATAGCTTGGTAAAAGAATATACTGAGGAATTCTATATATTAGATATCAAATCTGGACATGATGAAGATGACGTGGAAAGAATTGCTAGATACCTGAATGGTTTTAGAGTTTCCATCCAAGAAGAAATCAGTTTGGTAAAATTGGAGAACATTGAAGAGGCTTATCAATTTGCATTGAAAGCTGAGGAGAAATTGAATAAGAGATATGAGCAAAGACAAAAAGGTAGAGGTGGTATATTCCCTAGAGGAAGAGGTAGATCTCATGGTGAAAATACTAGATCTGAACCTGAAAAGACAACTTTGGATAAAGGCAAGACCGAGTGGAAAGGTGAAAATTCATCTAGAGGCAGAGGCAGTAACTACCAAGGTGGTTTCCGAGGAACTTGTTACAATTGTGGAGAAAGACATAGATCATTTGAATGTACACATGCAAGTAAGAAGGCTGGTAATAGTAGATATGCTTTGGTGCAAGAAGAATCACTGAATGAACCTGAGAAGGAAAATAACTTGGTGGTAAGGAGAGAACTTTGGAATGAAGGTAAAAAGGAAGATCTAGTAAGGAAAAGTTTGTTCAAGACTAGATGTAGAGTTTCTCACATAGTTTGGAAAGTAATCATTGACAGTGGTAGGTCAGAGAATCTGGCATTTGAGGAGATAGTCAAAAAGTTGCAGTTGAAAAGGTTGGAACATCTGAAGCCCTATTAGATTTCATGGATCAAAGATGAGCATACGCTCTTGGTAAGTGAACAATGTTATGTGAAATTGAAGATTGGAAAGTACTATGATAAGGTGTTATGTGATATCATGCCTATGGATTGTTGTCATATTTTGTTGGGTAGACCTTGGCAATATGATAGACATGCTATATATGATGGAAGATTACATAAATATACTATTTGGGCTGATGGGAGAAGACAAATCTTGTTACCTTTGATTGAAGAACCTGTTAGTAATGTTTGCACATCTTTGAAAGTTTTCTTGATGGAAGCAAGAAATTTTGTTAAGGATTTAAAGAAGAATAATGTATGTTTTGTTGTGATTCCTAACAAACTGAGTAAGAAAATAGAGGATAATGTCCTTGAGGAGATTGATAAGTTACTCACTGAGTACAGTGAAATTATTTCTGATAATGTACCTAATGGTTTGCCACCGAAGAGAAGCATTGATCATTGAATGGATCTTATCCCTGGAGCTAGTTTACCGAATAAGGTACCTCATCGGCTGACACCTACTAAGAATCAAGAATTGAACCGACAGATTCAAGAATTGTTGCAAAAAGTTTTGATCAGAGAAATTTTGAGTCCATGTGTAGTACCTATTGTATTGACACCTAAGAAGAATGTAGAATGGTGAATGTGTATTGATTCCAGAGCAATCTATAAGATAATAATGAAATATAGGTTTCCTATACCGAGAATGGATGACATAATGGATAGTTTGACTGGAGCAAAGTATTTTACTAAAATTGATTTGAAAAGTGGGTATCATCATATCAGAATCAAAGAAGGTGTTGAATGGAAGACTTCTTTCAAGACAAAAGAAGGTTTGTATGAGTGGTTGGTTATGCCTTTTGGTTTAATTAATGCACTGAGTACTTTTATGAGGTTGACGAATGAAGTTTTGAAGAAATTCTTGTGTAAATTTGTGATTGTATATCTTGATGATATTTTGATATTCAGTAAGACCGGAGAAGAACATTTGTTGCATGTTAGACAAGTTTTGCAGAGATTGAAAGAAGAAAAGTTGCTAATAAATCTAAAAAAGTGTTCATTCATAAAAGAGGAGATTGTGTATTTGGGATTTGTGATTTCAGGTGATGGTTTGAAAATGGATCTTGAAAAGGTTGAAGCTATTTTGAATTGGCCTACACATGAGAATGATAGTGAGGTAAGGTCATTTCATGGTTTGGAAAGTTTTTACCGAAAGTTCATTAGGAATTTCAGTTCAATATGTAATGCTATGACTGAGACTATGAGAGGAGACAAAAGAGAATTCAAGTGGACACATGGAGCTGATAAAAGTTTTGAGACTCTGAAGCAGAAGGTTGTTGAATTGCCTGTTTTGGCATTGCCTAATTTCAATAAGGTATTTCAAGTGGTAGTGCAATTGGAGCTGTGTTGAGTCAAGAAGGTAAACCTATTGCTTTCTTTAGTGAAAAGTTGAATGATACAAAAAGGAAATATTCTATGTATGATCAAGAATTCTATGCTATTTTTCAAGCACTGAAGAAATGTAGACATTATTTGATGTCGAGTGAATTTGTGTTGTATACCGATCATAAGGCTTTACAGTATTTGGGTAGTCAGAATAAGTTGAATCAGAGACATATGCAATGGGTTGAGTATTTGCAGAGTTATACATTTGTGATAAAGCATAAGAGTGGAGTCACTAACTGAGTTGTTGATGCATTGAGTAGAAGGAGATCTTTGATGACCAAAATGAAAATTGAAGTTCTAGGCTTTGATGACATATGAGATTCTTATGAATTTGATCCTAATTTTTTTGAGCCGTGGAGAAAGTGCAGAGTACCTATTCAAGACCAACAAAGTACTAAATGGGATGAATATTTTATGCAAGGAGGTATGTTGTTTAAAGGTATTCAGTTGTGTATACCAAGAGGAGCAATGAGAACTAATTTGATAAAGGAGAAACATAGTACTGGTTTGGTTGGACATTTTGGTGTTGATAAGACATTGAATTTGCTTAAGGAGAAATACTTTTGGTGACAGTTGTATAAAGATGTTCAGAAATTTGTGAAAAGTTGTGGAGTTTGTTAAGTTGCAAAAGGAGTAAGTCAGAACATTGGATTGTATAAACCGATTGTTGTGCCTGAGAAACCTTTGATTGACATCAGTATGGATTTTTTTCTTAGCCTACCAAAGATAGTAAGAGGTAATGATTCTATATTTGTTGTTGTGGATAGATTTTCTAAAATGGCACATTTTATACCTTGTAGAAAGACATCAGATGTAGTACATGTAGCAGATCTTTTCTTTAAGGAAATTGTCAGATTGCATGGATTACTGAGGAGTATTATCTCTGACCGAGACATTAAATTTGTTGGATACTTTTGGAAGACTCTTTGGAGAAAGTTTGGTATTGAGTTAAAATATAGTTCTATATTTCACCACAAACTGATGTATAGACAAAAGTTGTGAATAGAATTTTGGGTAATCTTTTGAGATGTTTAGTTGGAGACACACCGAGTAATTGGGATTCTGTGTTGGCACAAGAAGAGTTTGCATACAATAATTCAGTGAATAGGAGTACTGGAAAAACACATTTTGAGATTGTAAATGGCATACAACCAAGAGGTATATAAGATTTGAGAGACATTGCTGATGAAGGAAAGAAAAGTGCTGAGAGAGTAAAATTTGTTGAGTAAATGAAGACATTGCATGAAGATGTGAAGTTTAAGCTGGAAAAGAGTAATCATAAATACAAAGACAGAGTTGATAGCTCAAGGAGACATAAGACTTTTGATGTTGGTGATGAAGTGATGGTTCATTTGAAGAGAGGCAAATTTCCTGTTGGAACATATGGGAAGCTGAAGATGAAGAAATTTGGACCTTGCAAGATTTTGAGAAAATTTGACAGTGGAAATGCATATGAGATTGAGTTACCTGATGACATGGATATATCACCTATATTTAACATTGCTTATTTGTATGAGTTTCATGAACCTGATGAAGACATGACAGTATCGATGGATTATCTTAGGAAGCAGAATGAAGAAGTTGAAAAGATTTTGGAGAAAAGAATTAGCAGAAGTACAAGAGAAAAATAGTATATAGAATATCTAGTAATGTGAAAGAATAGATTGATTGAAGATAGTTCATGGATTTCACAGTTTGAGTTGGATGCAACTCAGATAATACCTATTTCATGATTTGGAGAATCATTTCAAATAACCCCAGGTGTCTGATGTAGGAGAATCTCGGGTCCTTGGCAATCCTGTGTTACCAAAAACATATTTGATTTTTTTTGTGTTGCTCGGTTCCTACTTTGACCAAGTTGGTTCGGTGTTGCTCGGTTCCTTTGTTTTCTAGTGTTGGTCAGTTATCTCTCTGGCACTCGGTGATGCTTGTCTGGTGCTCGGTTTTCTTTCTTACTGAGTTGTTTTTTTTGGATTTCTTTTGAGGCTGACTTGTGCATTTAATTTGGTTCATAGATTTAATGTTGGTATCCATCATTGGGAAGCGTATGGAACTAGATCTGGCTATTCCTTCCATTGATTATGGGTCTGAAGGCTGACTTGGCTTGGTAGCCTCTTGTATAAATATAGTTGTTTGGTTAGAGTTTAGGGAGACAGTTTTTTGGGATAGAAGATAAAAAATTAGAGATTTGTTGGCAGATCCTCGCATGTTGAAGGACTTTTGTACTTGATTGTAATATCTGGCCTAAACTAGGAAGGCCTTACAGCCCGGCATGTATGAATCAATTTGAAGATAATATAACAAAGTATCTGCATTCTCTCTCTCACTATTTGTGTGTTGTTGCTTCCGCGTGTGGTTGTGCAAGGTGGATCTGGTTAGGGTGTGCTTTTGGCCCCTCTCCCCATCCTCCTTTGCATCAATTTGACATGTGAATTATGTTCTAAAGTGGAATTGATGTCAAATGGATATGGTATGATGTTTTTAATTTTTCATATACTTTATGAACACATGTGCTTTCATATGAAATTGAACTGTAGATATTGTTTGATAATTGATGGATAATGTGAATGCAATTATACATGTTTAATGTTGTTAATTAGTTACGTTGATTTTATGTATGGTTTTTCTTGGACTATTGATGTTGGGATCTAGTGTGTAGGAAATTAACCTTGAAAATAAATAGGAGAGCCAAGGTTAGGCCAATGTGAAACAGTAAAAGCCAAGGTTAAGCATAATGAAGGGATGAAACCTCATTGTATTGTATTTTATTCATAATTGTAAATGGTTGAATGTTTGATTATTAATGTATTTATGTAATTTTTTATCTTCTAAATGGGCATTCCAAGTGTGTTAATGTGATCTAGAATTTATGGTGTCAATTGACATTGTAAAGTGTTTTTGTGGCAATGACATGTCCATTTAGGGATTGGTGAGTTATAACCAAACCTAGGATAGTTCCTTGTACTTTCCCTAAGAGACCCACTTGTGTAGGAAGCCATAAGTGGAGTCAAATCTTGTTGAACCCGTAGGTGAACTCAAAGTGAGTTTTCAAGGGCTTAAATGAGGCCCTAGGGTGGATTTTGGGTCAAAATTAGCTAACCCACTAGGTATACCTTGGGCTAGGGGTTAGTTTTTGACCAAATAAATGTCCATAACTCATTTATGACCCTTCCAAAGGTACCCTTTTGAAAGTGACGAGTTTGGGAAGAGGACAAACACATCCCCTTTTACCATTTTTGGTTTTCCTCTCATTTATAAGATGTGACAAGAATGGAAGAGAAGGAATCTTGAGTCTTTTCTCATTATGATAGTTGGTTGGGGAGTTGGTAGGAAGTCCCTTTTAGAGGAAATTTGGAGAAACATTTAGGTTGATCACCCACTATCCAGTTTGGGAGACACATTGGTTTTAGAGATAGAGTTAGAGGAGGAATTGGCTAAGGAAGGGGAAAGACAAAAGGGAAGTATAAATCTTCATCAAGTTCATTTTTGCATAAGCTTGGAGAAAGTTTGGTTGCACTCTTTCCATGGAAGGAATTTTATCTATGTGTTGTGTTGTAGGCTTATAGATTACATGTTGTATTTTGTGTTGTTTGAATGCATTTCATTTTAAGGTCTTGTTTTCTTGCTTCCTTGTGCATGTTTATGTTTATGGGAGTTCAAGGCCATACTCACCCTTGGGAGGGAAGAGTATCCTTTTGGGTGAAGGGTTTTTGGACAACCCATGTAGTGTTGAGTCTCTCCTCATGGAGGAGAGGGATATGGCATGGAGTATGGGATCCATGTTGCCATTTTTGTTGTTACACATTTAGGGGCCATAAGGGGAGATTTTTTTGTAAGGACAAAGAAGTATGATGTGTTCAAAATGAGCCTTGTGAAGGCATTGTATATATTTATAATTTGGCAATCTCCTCTTGGATATATGGGCCACCTTCACCCTATTCATGGGTCTTTGGTGACCTATTGTGCAAGCCATGGTTGGGTGTAGTTTTGTTATGTTTGTCATGTGGTTGTAAAATGTGGATTTTAATGTGTGTAACCCATCTAGCCTTGGTTCTCCAAGCTCAGGGGTGGTCTCCTTGAGGCCTAGGTTGGGAGGTTATCCTCCATGGTTAAACTTTGTTTCATTTGGAGGTTTTCTTGGAGTGTAATGTTGAAGAAAAAGGGAAATGAAGATTTCCCATTTGTTCCTAAGTGTAAATTGGAAGCAAGGAATTCATCCTTCTTTAAATTTTGTGAGTTGTATTTCCAAGATGTAATTTTCTTAGTTGTATTTACCTTAGAAAAAAAATTACAATTGAGAAGCTATGTTGTATATTTTGGAGAGGAAATTCAAGGGACTAACGATGTTTTGTTTTCATGATCTTGTATTTACGTAGTTAAAGAAAAGAAGATTGTTTTAATAATATCTTTGTTCCATTGAAGAATCTAAAATGTATGTTGCATTTATAGAATTTCTACATGCTCCTTGTTTTTTATGTGTCTTGGCAAAGATGTTTTGGAGTGGAAATGGAACAACAAAATTTTATGTGGTTTCAAAGTTTTTATCTTTAAAAAAAAAAATTTTAAAATGTTGGTGTGTTTTTGTCCTTAGATTTTGGGCATGACATTTTGAGTATCAGAGCCAAGATTCAACATTAGAAGACTTAAAACATTATGTTTTTCTCATAAACTAATTTGAACTTGTAGGATGCCTCTAATTACGTGAAATGTTTGCAGGCATGGAAAAGGCCCTAGAAGTTCTCTCTCAGCACGAGATGATGTCGAGAAAGAAGTAGTGGTTCTCAGAGGAAATCATGACCCTCCTCTCGAGCCGCCACCAAACCCAAACCAGGAAATTTTGAATGCACTTCAAAACCTTATTGGTGTTATTCAAGATAGGTTTCCACCAGTGAATCTACATGTACAACACCAGGTTTCAAAGGGGCATAGGTTAGTAGATAGAGAGAGGACTAGGAGTCCTCCTCCTAGTTGTGTTGAGAGTCAGGATGAGCATGATTTCATACATATACCAGAGCCACCACTTGAGATAGTACTAGAAGTAGTACAATAGATACCCCATGATACAAGAGATCATATTAGAGAGCTACTTTGCCTTTAACCACCACTCTTTACAGGATTTACCAATGGCACAGAGGCCAAGGCATGAATTTTTAGTTTAGATCAGTGATTTAGGTTACGTCCTTATGGGAGCAATATAAAGGCACATTTTCAATTCATCTTTTGAGAGGAGGTGCCTCTACATGGTGGAGATAGGAGGAGTATAAGAGTAACTTGGTTATGGATATTGCCACTTGGGAAACCTTCTTGGAGAGGTTTAGAGATAAGCACTTGTTAGAGCACTTTAGACAAGACCACATTGATGAGTTCCATGATCTTCAGTAGAGAGGACTCGCGGTATTGAAATATGAGAGTAGGTTCCTTGAGCTTCTATCCTATGTAGATTATATGAGAGATGAGAAGTTGTGAGTTAATAACTTTCTCAAGGGACTAAATGATTGGATATCAGGGAAGGTGCACAAGGTCACTCCAATAAAAATTTGAGAGGCTGTAGAGATGTCATTGATAGAAGAGGAGATACAAGGTAGAACACATGATACACTAGATTGACCTTAGAATCCTAACCCTGCACCTCAGACAACAAATTTTCATAAAATCCATTGGAAGGGTAGCCATAAATAGTCATTGGGGTCTTACAAACCCCCTCACCCTCAGCACCAATCTCAATAGAATCATAAACATAGGACACTAAAGATTCATTAGGGCTCTAATCCCAAGCAGTAGTAGTCATAGGGTCCTAGGAGAGATCAACGACCTCATACTTCATTTGCACCTCCGACTGGGACTCAATATTCCATTAGGGGTGGTTTTAGTGGGTCAAGAAGGAGAGGGGGACAACAATATTCTAGGCCACAAGGAGTTCAAATTCAGGCACGTGGACCATGTTATACTTGTGGTACCATGCAGTACCTAGCTAGAGAGTGTCTAGAGGGTTAGATGACAGGTCATCAGTAGATGAATGCATCAAAGTCGATAGTTTGAGACATAGGTAAGTCCCATAGTGTATTTACAATGGTTGATAACTGTTAGGCAGAGTATCAGGCTATAGTGATAAAGGCCACAAGTATGATAGAAGGTAGTAGCCACACCATCTTATTTGACTTAGGAGCTATTGATTATTTTATTTCTCCATTGGTTGTTGAGCATTGTGGGTTTGTGGAAACTAAGGAGGATGTCAATTGGATAGTTGAGTTAGCTTCAGGAGCTAGAGTGTTAATCAAATCCTTGATTAAGGATTCTCAGGTGTAGATTAGTGATATGACCACCACGTTAGACCTTCATATCACACCTCTTAGATCTTATGGAATTTTACTTGGCATGGATTGGATTTATGCACATAGAGCCAAGTTGAATTTTCTTCAAAAGAAAATTGAGTTTTTAGATGACCATGACACTCCTATAGTAATTTTTAGGATTTAGAGACCTATATCTCTTCATATGATTTCCACTATGCAACTTAAGTGGAGCATGCAAAAGGGATGCCAGTTATTCAGTATCACTATCAATGATAGGGAAGAGGAGGAGGAGGAGAAGTAACCATCTCTTGATGATTATCCTATTCTTTAGGAGTTTTTAGATGTGTTTCTTACCAGGTTACTAGGTATTCCTCCTCGTAGGGAAGTTGATTTTCATATAGATCTTGTGTTAGGAGCTGCACCAGTTTCAAGGTCACTATACAAGATGACCACAAATGAGCTTAATGATCTCAAGATCCAGTTAGAGGATATTTTAGAGAAAGGGAACACCTGTCCTAACATCTCTCCTTAGGGTGCACCAGTCATCTTCATTAAGAAGAAGGATGGGTCCTTGCGGTTATGTATTGATTACCAACATCTAAACAAGTTAACTATTAAGAATCAGTATCTTCTTCCTAGGAGTGATGATTTATTTGATCAACTACATGGTGCCAAGGTATTCTCAAAGATATATTTGAAGTCAAGGTACCATCAGTTGAGGATTGTAGATAGCAATATTCAAAAAATTGATTTATGTACTAGACATGGACACTATGAGTTCACAGTTGTCCCATTTGGCCTTAAAAATTATAATGCCCTTCCAGGGAACTCTAGAGAATTTAACCTAAAATATGTTGCTATGTTTACAAAAAGAAAAATTCTTAAGAGTTTACAAATAATAATGATAACAATATGGAAGAGATACAAATAAGTACATAAGTACATCTCAATTATAGTTAACAATTCTCAAGGGTTCCCTGGTGAGGCATTACACTTGGTATTGCTTGAGTTTTTACACTAGGAACTCTGGGAATTTGTACGCCCTTTAGATGTATAGTAGTTAAAAACTTGAAACAAAACTTAGAAATATAACACTCTTGTATGTTAGACTATTATTTATGACCCTAGAGGTATGATATTAGACTTGTATGTTTGGATTAGATTTCATATGAGCATTGCATTAACTAGGTTTTCATGAACTTCTTAACTTATTATATGATGTAGATACAAATGTGTCATTTATACAATTGATTACTACATGTTTTCTATAATGATGAATGAATAAAGATATAGATCTATTTAAATTGTTAAATAATGAATGTTTGATCAATGTAGTTTTTGGTTTATGCTTAAACCATAATTATATTTCTCTTTATGACTATATATCATGTCTTATTTTCTAACTTGTTGTGAGATGTCATTTTGTCTTTTATCTTAGTAAGATGCTTCATGATCGAGCGATGCATATCCTTATTTTTTTGTAGGATTCTAGAAGTAAGCCTAATCTTAAGGGAGGTGGATGTAATACCCCTCCCATAGTTTTCTTTTTAGTCAAATTGGACAAACTCTTTTGGGTCACTTTTAATGTGTGTATTAAATCCTCAGATAGATTTGATGTTATGTATATTTATGTTTTTTACTATGACCCCATACTTACATGTGTATGGTTAGCATGTATGTTTTACTTTTCTATTTTATGTGCTTGATGTGGTTGAGGGATGGAGTCATAGTTACTTGCTTGTTGCGGTTACCTTCGTGTTCTTTTTGGAGACTTTCTCTTATTTTTCATATATTGTACTTGTAGTTTGTATTTAGTTATTATTATGTGTAGTGGATTTTGTTTCATTGTGTATACCTTATGGTATCAGATGTATCTAGGTTTCATTTATGAGATGATGTACTTGTTATTCATTTTGCATTATATGGAGATTGTATATTATTTTTTGTATGTAATAGATTAATTGACTTATGTATTTCTACGTCATGGAACCCTTGGGATTTGTAATCTATAAATGCATTACATTTGTAAGTATGTATTGACTTATGTTATATTGCTTTTGCTTTATTATTCATTATTGTTTATAAACTTTTAAGAAAAAAATTATTCTATAAACTTAGTAACATGTTTCAGGTTAATTTCTCCTAGATACCTTGGTGGGGCATTACACAAATGCTCCATCTCTATTCATGAGTCTCATGAACGACGTATTTCACACATTCCTTGAAAGATTTGTAATTGTGTTTTTTGATGATATATTGATATATTCTCAGGATGAGAAGGAGCACAAAGAGAACTTGAGATAGGTATTGTAGTGTTTGAGAGATAATCAGTTGTATGGAAGCTTGTTGAAGTCTAAATTCTTTAGATTAGATATCCAATACCTAGGCCATGATATTTCAAGTGATGGGATTCCACTTGAGCTATAAAAGATCAGAGCTATCATGTATTGGCTAATGTCAACCACTGTGACCGAGGTCAGGAGTTTCATGGGTTTGCAACAATATTACAGACATTTTGTTAAGGGGTTCTCCAAAGTGGCACACCCTATTACTTCCCTTTAGAAAAAGGAGAAGAATTTTGAGTGGACAAAAAAGTGCGAGAGGGCCTTTCAGGAACTCAAGAAAGATCTTACTAGTGCACCTATCCTTGTGGTACCAGACCCTTCAACATATTTTGTGGTATGCATAGATATTTCTTCCTTGGATGGATTTGGAATAGTACTTATGCAAGATGGACGAGCCATTTCATATGAGTCTAGGAAACTTAAAGCTCACAAGATTAACTACTAGCCTACCTATTATATGCACCCTAAAATGGTCGCTTAGACTTTGGGCCTATCAAACCTATCAATCAAACCTTGCTTAAGACTTGAAAATTACCTATTTACAGGGGTGTTGGCCTTGTCTTTTTCAATCAGCCTATCTTTGTCCTGATGTGTTCCCATCCGCCGATCTCACATTTCAATTTTATTCTTTGACTACATGTGTTCCCATGAAGATCACATATTACCCAAAGAGGGGCAAATGTATGCACCCTAAAATGGTCACCTAGACTTTGGGCCCCCATTCATCAATTTATTAATTTCCTGAATCAATGCTTTGCAATATTTTCAATCAAATCAATTTCGTTGATGAAATCGTAATTAATTTAATTATTTCAATATTTCCTAAGGTTTGATCATTTTATCCTAAGCCTCATTTAATTAAAAGAAAACTTCCCTTTTAATTAAATAAATCATCTTATTAAATAAAATTCCTCTTTTAATAAAATCCTCACTTAAATATCTCTTTGTGTTGAAAAAGGAAATAAAATAAATAAAAAATCTCTTTTTCTCTCCACTTTGAATGCACGTACTTTTAAGTGGTGGGCCTTTTTCATCTTTTTTCCTCTTAAAGAATCTTGAGCACATGGATCAACCAAGATTTAATCTCCACCATTGCTCATTTCTTTTTGCCTCTTAATCTTGACCGTCCGCTTTCCTTTAAAAGGAGCCTTCTCCTTCTTATTTAAAGATATAGAAAAATTTTGTATTGTTATGCTGCAGGTTTGGAGAGCAACTTTGGAGAAGATTCTTGAGCACTTGAGCTTGGATATTGCAACTTCTCTTTTCTTGTCTTCTTCTCTCATGCCCCATGGCAATCCATTTAGATTAATTTTGCACTTGCATATTAGCTTAGATTCATATTTCCTTTCATAGAATAATCTTGCATAAGCATTTCCTTTCATAGATTAGTTTTCTTTCATGCATTGTTATCATATAGAATAGCTTCCATTTTCATTGCATGCATACTTGATGATCATGGAGACTATCATTCTTTCTTCTCCTCTTTGAATCTCTCATTTTATGGTGTACTTGCATAGGCACAAATGAGGTCTAATTTGAGGGCCTCCCTTACAAACCATTGCACTCCATGAATAAAGAGCTATGAGTCACCATTTGAGACCTCATTCTTGAGTAATCTTAGTTATAATGACTCATAGAAGTGTGACAACATTTTAGCACACATTTTTGGCACCCATCGTAGGGCAAAAAGTTGCATTTCTTGCCTCATATTATTTTATTTTATTTTTTTGATGATTTTTGTGCATTGTCCGTACTTCCGTGCATCACTATTATGGAGTCTCACATGAAGTTTCTCATTGTATCACATGAAGTTTTGTTGGTATTAGAATTTCTACACACGACAAAGGCATTTTCTTGCATGGGCATGTGTACTTTCTCACGTGGGTTGGTACTTTCTCACGTGATACTGTGTATTTTCTCGTGTAGCACTGTGTACTATCTTGCGTGAAATTTTTGACAGTAGAGACCTAAAATTGTAGATTTACTTTTTACTTGCTATTTTATGACATTTAATGCTTTCTATGATTGTTTCCCTGATTCTGATTGTTGAGGCAGCATAGCATTGGATTGCAGATCTTTGGACCTAAGATGAGTTGCTATAATCTCTATAACATTTGTATTTTGGGCATAAAATGAATGTCTCATGTGTCTAGCTTGAGTGTTTATTTCTTTCATAGATCATACTTCAATGTTGGGCTCTAAAAAAGAACATAGATTCACTTTCTTGCATATGTGTTTCACATAGTAATTAGGCCCTATGAACACTATTTGTGGTGTTCTTGAGAGAGTGGATTTCTTGCGAAGCTCTTCTTGATGATAGAACCCCTTGTAGGTAGGGAGGATATTGTTACTATCTCATGGTCTTACTTGGTTTAGTCTTCAACATTGATCGGTACGTTCTCTCTTGGTCTCTTTTAGAGAGCTCAGTAGACATTATTGTTGACATCATGAACCTTGGTGAGGTGGTTTCAATCTTAGTGTGTTAATGAACTTACTTTCTATGTTTGGATGAAATGAAGAGGCTAGAGGATTATGCTCTACTCCCTTTTTGGGTAGTACCAGAAACTCAGATCCTTGAATCTAAACCAAGTCCCCATGTGGTCCTTTTTGTGAGTCACCTTATTAGAGAGGGTTAACTATAGTGGACATTCCCTTTATTGGGTCAACCATGTGGATGGAACCTCAAGCAGTAATAGCCATTTTCAATGTGGTAGCAACAACCACTATATAAATGTCCTTGTAGAAGAAATCTCCACGGGTGTAGTTTCTTGTTGGGCTGTCAAATCTCCTCAGCATCTCCAATTGATTAAATTCTTGGAATGTATCAAAACTCCAGTGCGCCTAGATTGGAGTTCACCCTCTTGAGATTGAAAAAGTTGCAGAGTCAAACCATTACTAAAAACCTTAGTGCAACCAAATTTTTATTTTCTAGGACTATGTGAGTGGTTGAAAAACATTTGAGAACATACACAAGTAGAATCTTTTAAGGAGTAGCATACTAAGTCACTATTCTTGTTCATGTGCAAGGTTGCTTTGTCCCTTGCCCATTGTTTGAAGACATTGTTTGCTTGAACTCCTTGATTGTTGTCTTGCATGCTTGATCAATTATAAAAATCTATTGATATATTTACCTAATCTTTTAAAACAAAAAAAACTGAGTTCCTGAGTTTACAAACTTGCTGTCAAGCGGCCTGATCCTATTTTGTCACCTGG
The DNA here is from genome assembly GCA_027943335.1 of Chamaecyparis obtusa. NCBI lineage: Eukaryota > Viridiplantae > Streptophyta > Pinopsida > Cupressales > Cupressaceae > Chamaecyparis > Chamaecyparis obtusa. Next base: position 383,730 of record BSBK01002349.1, on the reverse strand, counting down.
CTCTGCACATTCTCGTGTGAGCCTAGCATTTTCTCACACAATATTTCATTTCCTCACATGATCCCTAGTGTTTCCTCGCACGGGACTGCATTCCCTTGCGCGAACCTATCCCCATTCTATCAGAATAGTGAGCTAATTTGTGTCATTTCCAATCTTCCTTGGTCGATCTAGATTATAGTAGGTCACTTACCTCGCAGTTGGAAGCCTGTTTGCACCTTGGGTTCCTGTGTCTTGACCTCTTTTATTAGTATTCTTTGATTTCACAAGTGACCTTGCTTGGAATCAGTTAGTTAGAGATTGTCCTTGTTGAGAAAGTAAACCTTTAGATTCTTTGATAACACGCTTGGAGAGTTTCAGTAATCTCTTGTCCAATTCACTTCCATCCAAAATAAATTTCAATCAAATATAATTTGGATAAATCATCCTCTTGATCCATATGTGTTAGGATACTTATCCATTGATTGGGCACCTCTGTGGCAGTGTTGGTTTATACCTTTTGCAAAAATTCTATCTTACCATCTCTCTTTTGGACAATTGAGTGCTTTTACTATCCTAGTTTGGTACCAACATTTCTTAGGGTCATCTTATCACCTAGGATCCTTTCTTTCATGTTGATTACAAAAAGATATCAATTAAATCGAGGAAAACAACCTCAAGTAGTCTTTGACCAATTACCCTTAGTTCAAACTCACCAAAAATGCAAGGGAAAAGAGCCTGTCTTTGATCAATCCCCTAGGAATACCTCAGAAGCTTGGTTTGATCCCAAGAGTAATCTTAGCGAGTTGAGCACATCCTTAGCACCTTCTCAATCAGATATGGATATAAGTTACACCATGACTTGAAGGGAGAGGGAAGAAAGGGATAAAAGTCTTGACAACATATTGGAAAGACATAGAGATAATATTCTGTTTGGCAGTTCCTCTAATATAAATCGACCAGTTTCACCACTTATCTCAACCAGATATTTGGATGCTGACCAAAGGACTAAAAGGGAAATGAATAAGTCCTATCAAGAAGAGAAATCACAACATGATAGTCAAGATGATGAACCTTATGATACTCATGTGAATGCGACATATACCAATAACTTGTTTAAACATTCAAGACCAAGTTCACCACTCCAAACAACTTCAAGATACACAAGTGAAAGACTCAAGAGGATTGAGCATGAAAAGAAATCCTTCTTAGATGAACAAGCTGCAAAGGAAGATAAGTTTAGACTCCTAGAGGCAAAAAGACAAGCCTTATTGGAAATAGAAAGGAGAGTCGCACAAGAGGAGAAAGATAGACTCTTGGATCAACAACTCAATAATCAATACAACAACATGTGTCTCGATGGTGGAAACAACTCTCCTCCATCCACTCCTCCTAAGACTCCATGAAGTGGAAGATACTCAAGAACACCTTCATGATCTCCTAGCCCTAGAGGAAGAAGAGCTCCATAATATGAGCATTATAGGAGACAAACACCTCAAATAGGAACTTAAAACAACCTTCTCAACATGCTCACCATGGTTCACAATATAGGGGAAGTAGCTCAAGTCCTGACCTTGACTCCCAAGATTTCATGAAGATACAACAAGAACCACTCTTCCAGCAATATGTGGAGAGATACTTGGAGAAAAACAAAGACAAGTTCCTAGAGAGTTTAATCAACAAAGGTGCTAAAGTCCCTTACAATTTTAATGTGGACAAGAAGATCAAGAAGCAAGGTCCATCCCAAGAAGAAGAGATCAAGCAACTTAAGTGTATGATGGAAAAGATGTTGGCACCCAAGAGCTCATTCAATCTTGATTCAATTTGTCCCAATCCTTTTGAAAAGAGTGTGAGTATGAAAGACTTTCCTAGAAAAGTTGAGATCCCCCAATATGACAAGTATGATGGTAATGGAGATCCACGTGATCATGTGCATCAGTTTTATATTATAAGTTTTGAGTTCCATCAGGATGACTCATACCTCATGAGATTATTTCCAAGGAGTCTTAAGGGTCAAGCGATGGGATGGTTCACCAACATAACTCCCCCCATCAAGACTTTTAAAGAGCTTGTCCATAGATTTGTCCAACACTTAGCATACAATCTTTCAAGATCTGTCACCATGTTGGACTTATGCAACTTAAAGCAACATCAAGGGGAATCCTTTGTCACTTTCTTGCAAAGGTGGAGATGACAATGCTCTTGATACTCTAGGACCATTCATGAAGATGAGAAGATTGACATCCTTATTAGCAACTTGGTTCCTCAGATGCGGTATAAAGTTAGGAAGATGGTCTTTGATTCCTTTGACACCATGGTTGAAACCACATGTAGGATTGAGGATGTTTTGAAAGAACAAGGAATTTTGGCCAACAACAAAAACAACAACAATGGTCAAAATAACAAAAACTCTAATAAGGATAAAGGGAAAAACTCACATTGGAATAGGAATAAACAAATGGTCAATGATGGAGTAGTGGACTCTTCTCAAGCTAAGGATTGAGTTGTTCTTCACTTGTCTAGCATTTTTCAAGCTATGAAGCTCAACTCATCTAACCAACAAGAGTACAAGCCAAGATATCAAGATAAGCCTACGAAAGAGAGGCGTTAGTTTGCAAAACTTGGTGATTCATATGAGGATGTCTTCAAAACACTCATTGCCAACAACCTTGTGCATCCTCAAGATCCCGCAAAGCATCATATACCTAATGTTAAGCCACATTGGTGGGATGAGAAAGCCTTCTACAAATTTCATAATGGCATTAGCCATAATATTGAAAATTGTTGGAAACTTAAGCATATCATCCAAGATCTCATTGAGAATGGAAAACTTCAGATAGATGGATTGAACACCAATGCTGATCATAAGGCTTTCAAAGAACCTTTGCCCAAGTATGAGAAGGGGGAAACCTCTAAACCTAAGAATGGCAAGGCTGAGATCAATTGAACTTATACAGCTACAGAGAATGTTGTCAACATACTTGAAGTTGTGGAAGAAAATGTCAATATGATGAGAAATAAAGATCCCTATAGTTATGATCTAGACATGGACTCTCCTCCCATCTTTGATGAAGAACCTGTTGTGGTGCTAAGGGCTTCTAACTCTAGAATGTCATCCCAAGCTTTTAAAGTTGTCACATGAAGTCAAGGTCTTGTTGTCATTAGAGGACCTAGTTCAAGCTAACCCAGTAAACCAAAGCAAGTGGCATCCAAGAATGTCACCTCAAAACAAGTAGTTAATCCCAGAATGAGCTATAATCTTGTTGATCAGTTGTAGAGAACCCCAGCTCAGATTTTGATCTTTGAGCTCTTAGAGTTGTCCTCGAGACATAAGCAAGTCCTTGAGGATGCTTTATGTGCAATGAATGTCCCTAACAACTTAGATGTTGACCAATTCCAAAACATGGTTAATCATATCACTAGCCCTCATTACCTTACCTTTTCAAAGGATGATGATAAAGCTTTGAGCCACCCACATAATCTTGCCCTTCATATTGAAGTCATGATTCACAAAATCCATGTTAGGCATGTGTTGATAGATGGGGGTGCGGGGCTTTATATTTGTTCCTTAAGTCTTTTGAAAATATTGGGTTATTCTGAACAAGTTATAGATACTAGAAAGAAGATCACCATCAAAGCCTATGATGATGCAGAAATAAGTTCCAAAGGGTTGGTTATCCTTCCTGTTAGGATTGGCCTTGTTGAGAAGGATATTTTATTTTAAATTTTTGATGCTAGTCCCCTTGCATACAACATCTTACTTGGTAGACCATGGATTCATGATATGCAAGCAGTGTCATCTACCTACCATCAATGTGTTAAGTTCCCCTACAATGGAGTAGAAATTTGTATACCTAGAGATAACACTTTATCTATCAACTCAATTTCAACAAGTGCTCATGTTCCCCTCAATAGAGAAGTAGAATATTTCAATGCAATCTTAACAGAATGCAGAGACAAATTCAAGTCAGTAGACCTTGGTGTAGGGGGGTATCAACTTAACTCTTTTACAAAGCTTCCAGTTTTACCTAGGTCTTATGGAAAGCCTTCATAGGAAGTGAGACCTTCCTCTTTAGCTATGACCTTATTTGGCACATTTCTAGAGTCCTTAGTGCCTATTCAAGATGAGAAAGAAGAGGTGGTTGTTAAAGAATGGATTTATAGAGAAGAGAAATAAATGCACAATGAGAACTTCTCTCCCTCTCCTAAGGCTTATGGAAGAGGCTATACTTTTGTCAAATAGATGGGCTATCCTAGACATGGCCCTCTTAGTCACAGATTGGATGCCAAAGCTGAACCTCTTGATCATGCTCTTTTTGGACGCAAGTCTAAGAAGACGGTTGGCCTAGGATTTGCGAGCCATAAAAAGAACATTGCTCCTATCCTTGATGAGTCGGATAGTGAGGATGAACCAAAATACATGCCTAATTTGAAAAATTAGAAAGATATGTGTGAAGATTGGGTCCCTTCCGCCAATCTCATTTGGGGAGATTTAGATAATCCAGTTGCTCATGTGATAGTTGCAACATTAGAACAAGAAGAATCAGATGTAGAAGATCCCATCAAAGAATGCCAATGAAAGAATATTATTCATTTGATGGAGATAGATGTTACCCTTGATGATATTAGAGCTTCCACATCAAGATGTCCCAAACCTTCATGGAGTAAACATCCTAGTCAGGATTCAAAAATAGATTTGCATGAGTATGAATGTGACTCTCTCACAGATCCTTCTATAGTTGACAAGGATGTTGATGTCATCCATACTTATAGTTCTCAACCTAAAGTAGCTAACGAGTCACATGTAGGATTAGAGGATTTGAACCCATGTGTTGCCTTAGTGGATGATTCTTCACTTGTTAGGACAAATCTAGATTTGGGTAGCTTAGAAGGATACTTGACGGACTCTGACTCTTCGATCATTAAAGATAATATCATTCACATTCATAACCTTGAACCATCCATTGACTTACCTCTTGTTCATCCTAACCTCATTGATTGGTCACAATGCTACCAAGAACCTGAGCTCTTAACTTTCCAAAATGACTATGAGATAACCTATTATTTGAATGCCATTGAACCCGTAGAGTCTTCCACCAGTGAACCAGCTACCAGCATGACAAAGCCAGGCATCAAGTACCTTAGTCACAAAATAAAAAGAAAAGAAAAAATGAATAAGAGTTCTGATGGTGAAAACCACTGTGTGGCAGTGTCAGAACCAAAAAAAGTAAAAATAAATGACATATCCAAGGGTGAAAACCTCTCTAAGGCACCTAAGGATGAGGTACTTGATCGTCTCCCTAGCTACTTTCAAGATAGATCTTCAGTTCTTGTTGAGCCAACATAAGCAGTCAATTTGGGTACTGCTAAGGCTCCATAGATAGTACACTTGGCCTAGTCCTTGTTACCATAAGAAAAAGAAGCTTACACTAAGTTCTTACAAAAAAGAAGATCAATTTTTCTTGGACTTACTCAGATATGCCAGGGTTGGACACTAATCTTATCATGCATCACTTGTCCATAGCTCTAGGTGTAAAACCAATCAAACAAAAATTGAGAAAGATGCATCCTCACATAGCTCTTTTAGTCAAAGAAAAATTAGAGAAACTCCTTGGTGCAGGATTCATAAGAGCTATTAACTATGTTGAATGGATATCAAACATTGTACCAATTTCCAAACATGACAAATCCATTTGAATTTGCACAGATTTTAGAGATGTCAATAGAGCATGCCCAAAGGATGATTTTCCACTCCCCAATATAGACATGATAGTAGACATGACTGCGGGTTATGAAATTTATTCCTTGATGGATGGTTTTTCTAGATACAATCAGATTAAGATAGCTCCCAAAGATCAAGAAAATACTACATTCACTTGTGCATGGGGTACCTATTGTTGGAACATTATGCCTTTTGGATTAAAAAATGTAGGAGCCACCTATCAACGAGCTATGACAACCATTTTTCATGATATGATGCATAAAAACATGGAAGATTATGTGGATGACACCTTGGCAAAGTCTAAGAAAAGAGACACACACTTAGATGATTTAGAAGTCATTCTAGATCGCATGGAACAATTTCAACTAAGGTTAAATCCTAAAAAGTGTGCATTTGGTGTTACCTCTAGAAAACTACTAGGATTCATCATTTCAGCAAAAAGAATAGAGGTAGACCCTGAAAAAGTCCAAGCAATCATGGATATGCCACCTCCTAAAAACATTAGTCAAATGAGGAGTCTTCAAGGATGTCTTCAATCCATAAGGAGGTTCATTTCACAGTTGGCAAATAGAGCTCAACCTTTCAACAAGAACTTACACAAAGGAGTCAAATGTGTTTGGAATGAGGATTGTCAAAAGAGCATGGACCAAATCAAGAAATACTTGGCAAACCCTCCTATTTTAATACCTCCTATCCCAGGGAAGCCACTTATTCTATATGTTTTAGCAACAAAATCTTCCTTGGGGGCATTACTGGCTCAACTTGATGAACATGGGAAAGAAAGAGCAATATACTACATTAGTTTTACTCTTGTTCAATATGAGGTTAATTACACCAACATTGAGAAAGCTTGCCTCGCACTTGTGTTTGCTTCCCAAAAGTTGTGACATTACATGCTTGCGCACATAGTACACCTCATAGAAAAAATTGATCCACTCAAGTATTTACTTAGTAAGGCTGCCCTCATAGGTAGACTTGCTAAATGGATGATGATCCTTTTAGAGTTTGATATAGATTACATTGAACGAAAATCCATAAAAGGACAAGCCATAACAGATCAATTGGCTAATTTCCCAATTCAAGATAGTGCACCTATTCAAGTTGACTTCCCAGATGAGCACCTCATGTATATGACTGAAAGAACATGGAGGATGTTCTTTGATGGATCTTTTATTCAAAATGGTTTAGGAGCTAGTGTGTTGTTTGTTTCTCCTCATGAGTACACAATTCCTAAGTCTTACAAGCTATTCTTCCCATGTACAAACAACATTGTTGAATATGAAGCTTTAACAAATGGACTTAAGATGGAAATAGAATGGAGAATCACCGAGTTCCACATCTATGGGGATTCATAGTTGATAATCAACCAAGTCAATGAACAATATCAAACAAAAGATGAGAAACGGGTGCCTTACAAGAAAATGGTTGATTCCTTGAAACAATACTTCATATTTTTCACGTTTCAGCAAATCCCTAGAGCAGAAAACAAAGCAGTTGATGCTATGGCTACGCTTGCTTCACTCCTTCAGTTAGAGTAACATGAGTCCATATTTGAATTCCTTGTGGAAGAGCTACATTACCCTATCTATGACTCCCAAGATAGTCATGTCATTTGTACCCTTGTTGGTCATGAGTCATCCTGTTATGGTGCCATTTACTCATACCTTCATGATGGCATTATTCCTGAAACCTTTAACTGATCTGAATGAAGAAATCTTACTCGAAATACCTCTCACCATACCCTTATCTCTGGTGATTTGTATAGGAGGGGTCTAGATGGAACACTTCTTAGATGCTTAGAAAAGGAAGAATCCAACCAAGTGTTAGTTGACATTCATGAGGGCATTTTTTGGGGACATTCCAATGGTCTTGCCATGGCCTAAAGGTTGCTTAGGGAAGGGTACTATTGGCCTATGATGCAGATTGATGCAATAGCTTTTGCAAAGTCATGTGAAAAGTGTCAAAAACATGGTAACCTGATACATGCTCTAGGCAGGGAGCTCATTCCTTCTATATTTCATTGGCCATTTCAGTGCTGGGCTAGGCCTTTGATCTTGTTGGGCAGATTCATCCCAACTCATCAGGTGGACACAAGTTTATTATCACTGCTACTAATTACTTCACTAAATGGGTAGAAGTTGTCTCACTTTTTGTTGCCTCAGGTAAGACAGTCTCTCTATTCATTCTGAACCATATCATTTGTCGATATGGAGTGCCTTGTAAGATTATCACTGACAATGGAGGTCAGTTCAAAAATAAGGACCTTAAGCAACTCTGCAAGAAATTATAGATTAAACAACATTGGTCCTCTATTTACTTCCCACAAGGAAATGGTCAAGAAGAGGCCTCAAACAAAACCATTCTTAAAATCCTACATAGAACAATTCATAAGACTGGTAGAGATTGGCATTTACAGATAAATCCAGCTTTATGGGCTTATAGAATGAGTATTCATACTCTTGTTGGGGCTACTCCTTTTGCCCTTACATATGGTGCTGAAGCAGTGTTACCTTTAGAGGTTGAGATTCCTTCACTTAGAGTTTCCCTCAAAGGTCTAGTTACAGATGAAGACTACCGTGCCATGAGACTTCAAGAGTTAAAACTTCTAGATGAAAAATGTCAAGCATCATTTGACCATATGAGGGTTTATCAAAAGCGTATGTCCAAAGCCTTCAACAAAAAGATTCACCCTAGAGAATTCCAAGTGGGATATCTTGTCCTGCGTGAAAATCCTAAAAGTCAATAGCATAAAGATCAAAAGGGCAAATTTGAACCTAATTGGCTTGGACCTTACATCATTACAGCAACTTTTGGGACAGGTTCTTATTTATTATCTACTGAAGAGGGAGAGCAGCTCCTTGATCCTATCAATGTCTTGCACCTGAAGAATTTCTATCCATGATGTCCATTCTGTCTGGGGGCATCCTTTGTACATACTTATTGATCCTGAAAAAATTCAAAAAAATGATATATTGTCAAAAATTCTAAAAATCTAAAAATGTCCTGAAAAATTGATCATCTTAGTGAAAACCTAGCAATAGGCGCTTTGATGTATCTCAAAAAAAATTATATATTCCAAAAATACCAAAAAAATAAAAAAATTCAAAAATTTAAAAAAAATAGAAAAAGTGCCTTGGTGAAAACCTAGAAACAGGCGCCTTGGTAGCAAAAAGACAAAAATATTATAAAAAGTCCTGAAAATTTTTTAAAATTTTTTTTATAAAAAATGCAATAAAATCCAAGTGGTGAAAACCTGGAAACGGGCACTACTTGAGGCCTTTGCACCCCTGTTTCTTAACACTCATCCTCGATACTTAGCCTTTCTCCATCATGCCTTGTCCTTGTTACCTTGGTTTGGAATTGGTCTTTGTCTTTGTCTAGGGGACATAACTATGTTAGCTTTGGTCTCTTGGATGCGTTAGTCTTTAGGACACCTTGCAAACTATGTTTTTCAACACAACCCCTAGCATTGAGTGTTTTTCAACACTTCTCGGTTTGGTCTTACCCAGTTTTGTCATGTAATATTACATGTTTGCAAGCATTTGATCCTTATCCTCGAAACTCAGTATTAGTGAACACAAAATTTTTAAACACAACAATTAATGCTGGAGATATGTCATGATCTTTTCTTTGTGTGCTGACTATTATTGATTTTCATTGAGTGTCCTTGTCTAATAAGTCTCTCCGGGATGCATAGCTAGAGGACTTGGGACATGGGGCATGTTTTTATTTGCTTTCTACTTGTGGGTGTGGTCTTGAAGCTCTAGAGTGTCTCCTGTTGTTCCCTTGAAACACTTAGGAGATTTGAGGCATCATCCTTGACTGTTTTTGCACAACCGTTCTTATGGTCATCCTGGCATCTATGCCTTGATGCAAGTGTGGTTTTGCTAAATTAAATTGGGTAAGCTAACATCGAAGTCATCTTGACCTTTACATCTTTGATGCTTATGTTAGAATCTTTCCACATTCTAATCTGATATAAATCACATTCATATCTTCATAGTTGTGCTTGTGACTAGTGCTGATTGTGTGATTTTTTGATGTCTGTTAATAATGGCCCAATGGTGAAAATAAGTTCCTTTACATTCTCTAATGAATGATAAACATAAATCCTATGTTACAGTTGCTCTATTGCAAGTAAACCTTTGCATTTTCATGTAGCTTGCATTGTTAGACTTCATGATAATATGCATTTTTAGGCTACATTAGGAGTTTGAGAGGGCTTTCCTTCATCTTTGAGAGGGCTTTCCTTCATCTTTCTTTTGGACTTTTAATCAACTGTGATCACGTTTTGATCTTCATTTCCTTATCTTCTTTCATGATCTCAATTGAAATTTCCTATCTTAAACAGTTGATTGATTTTGAGGCATTCTCTTTCTTGAGGCAAATTCTCTTTCTTCTCTCTATTTCTTTCTGCCTCTTCCAAACTTTGATCTTCCATTCGCTTTCACACCACTTTTTTTCTTCTAATTCAATCTTGGGGCATAAACTTTCATGATGATCTACCTTGGTTCTGTGATCCTTATATCTTTCATCTTACATCAAGAACCTTATCTTTAGTTCGATTTGATCAAATTTATCAATTTGCTATTTCTCCTTTATCTCATTTCGATTTCGATCACGAGGGGGCAGTACCTATCAAACTTCAATCCTTAATTCAGCTTTATCAATCCTATCAATTGCTTCGCTTGGGGCAACCTTTCTTGAGATTCTTATCTCTTATCTTAGACTTGACAATGACCTATTTACAGGGGTGTTGGCCTTGTCTTTTTTAATCAACTTATCTTTGTCCTGATGTGTTCTCATCTGTCGATCACACATCTGGGTTGTTTTGTGATCCCAAATCGATCTCACACTTCAACTTCATTCTTTGACTACATGTGTTCCCATGAAGATCACACATTACCCAAAGAGGGGCAAATGTATGCACCCTAAAATGGTCACCTAGACTTTGGGCCCCCATTCATCAATTTATCAATTTCCTAAATCAATGCTTTGCAATATTTTCAATCAAATCAATTTTGTTGATCAAATCGTAATTAATTTAATTATTTCAATATTTCCTAAGGTTTGATCATTTTATCCTAAGCCTCATTTAATTAAAAAAAAACTTCCCTTTTAATTAAATAAATCATCTTATTAAATAAAATTCCTCTTTTAATAAAATCCTCACTTAAATATCTCTTTGTGTTGAAAAAGGAAATAAAATAAATAAAAAATCTCTTTTTCTCTCCACTTTGAATGCACGTACTTTTAAGTGGTGGGCCTTTTTCATCTTTTTGCCTCTTAAAGAATCTTGAGCACATGGATCAACCAAGATTTAATCTCCACCATTGCTCATTTCTTTTTGCCTCTTAATCTTGACCGTCCGCTTTCCTTTAAAAGGAGCCCTCTCCTTCTTATTTAGAGATATAGAAGATTTTTGTATTGTTATGCTGCAGGTTTGGAGAACAACTTTGGAGAAGATTCTCGAGCACTTGAGCTTGGATATTGCAACTTCTCTTTTCTTGTCTTCTTATCTCATGCCCCATGGCAATCCATTTAGATTAATTTTGCACTTGCATATTAGCTTAGATTCATATTTCCTTTCATAGAATAATCTTGCATAAGCATTTCCTTTCATAGATTAGTTTTCTTTCATGCATTGTTATCATATAGAATAGCTTCCATTTTCATTGCATGCATACTTGATGATCATGGAGACTATCATTCTTTCTTTTCCTCTTTGAATCTCTCATTTTATGGTGTACTTGCATAGGCACAAACTAGGTCTAATATGAGGGCCTCCATTACAAACCCTTGCACTCCATGAATAGAGAGCTATGAGTCACCATTTGAGACCTCATTCTTGATTAATCTTGGATATAATGACTCATAAAAGTGTGACACCATTTTAGCACACACCTATCACCTTGATCTTGCTGTAGTGGCTCATGCATTAGTGAGATGGAAACATTTTCTCTTAGGGAATTAGTTTTAGCTACATTCTGATCATTAGATTTTTTAGTATATATTCACTCATTTGAACCTTAATGCATGACAAAGGAGATGAATGGAGTTCCTTTGTGATTATGACTTTGATGTCCACTACATCAAGGGAAAGGGGAATGTAGTTGTAGATGCTTTGAGTAGGAGACGACATGAGATGTATTCTATATCTGTAGACACAGGGTTGAGAGATCACACTTTACACTATTTTCATGAGGATGAGTGGTATGTATAAGTTTGTTAGTTTATTCTCTCTCAGAGATCCTTGTAGGGAAGTATGTTGACTATTCATTGGAGTTCGATGAAATATTACATCATAGAGGCTGCATCTATGTACCTTCTTCTGGGGGATTATGTGATTTTATTTTGTTAGAGGCTCATAAAGAACATTATGTAGTGTATCCTAGGTTCAAGAAGATGCATACAGATTTAAGACAGTTGTATCACTGGCAGGGCATGAGGCATCACATTACAAAGTTAGTCACTTGATCCCTTGAGTTTCAAAGAGTTAAGGTAAAGCATTGCCATCCTGGTGGGTTGCTCCAGGTTCATGAGATACTTGAGTGGAAGTTAGATACCATTTCTATGGATTTCATCATTGGTCTTCCTATGTCATCTCGTTGTCATGATGTTGTCATGGTGACAGTTGAAAAATGGACCAAAGTGGCTCACTTTTCACCCATTTGTACCACATTCACAACACCAACAGTGACACATGTGTTCTTGTGGGATATTTTCAAACTTCATGGAATACCTTGCAAGATCATATTTGATAGAGACCCTCTCTTTACATCTTCAATTTGGAGAGGACTACAAAAAGCTTTGGGATCTGGGGTCAACTTTAGCACATCTTATCATATGAAAATGGATGGGAAAACAAAGAGGGTTAACTAGGTGTTAGAGGATATGCTTCGCATGTATGTTATGGATCACTAGAAAAGATGGGAGGAGTACCTACACTTGGTTGAGTTTTCCTATAACAATGGGAACCAAACATCCTTAGGGATACCAGCTTATCAGGATTTGTATGGTAGGCCATGTAGGACACCATTGAGTTGGGACAGGATTGAGGATAGGGTATCTTTTGGACCGCACTTGGTCAGGGATATGGAGCAACAAGTGGATTTGATTAGACAACATCTTAGAGAGGCTCAGGATAGGCAAAAGAAGTATGCAAATGTGAAGAGGATATATCATAGTTATTTGGTTGGTGATAGAGTCTTCTTGAGAGTGTGACCGCATAAGAGTCCAATCTATTATGGAAAAGGTTCTAAGCTCACACCTCGCTTTGTTGGATATTTTGAGATCCTCAAGTGGATACGACCAGTTTCTTACTGTCTAGCTTTTCCACCTAGCCTATCACACATCCATGAAGTGTTTCATATTTTTGTACTGAGAAAATGTATTTATGATGAGTCTCATATCATAGATTGGGATGCCTTGTAGGTGGAGTCAGACAGGCATATGGCATTGGATCCCATTCATATTTTAGCACACTAGATGTTGACTCTTCAATGAAAAGAGCTAAAATAGGTTAGAGTCTAGTGGGATTGTTATGACAAGGTTATAACATCATGGGAGGATGAAACACATATGAGAGAACAATACCCCCATATTTTTTATGAACCCCAAGAGGAAGTTCATGCCTAGAGGGGGAAGGTGTGAGGTCCTACCCCAACGCATCATAGCTCAACTATTACTTTCATGTTTTGACTCACTTATGATATGATATTTTGATACATTTAGACTTATTAGACATAGACTTCATATTATTTGATATTATATGGTGATTTGATATTATGATGATTTAATATCTATGATGGTGATGTCATGATATATTTCTATATGCTTTATGATTAACGGATTTAGATGATTATTATGATGATGAAAATTGAATTATGGATTTTAAGGTTTAATTATTATGATTAACGGATTTAGATGATTATTATGATGATGAAAATTGAATTATGGATTTTAAGGTTTAATTATATTTTACATTTGAATTATGTTCTAAAGTGGAATTGATGTCAAATGGATATGGTATGATGTTTTTGATTCTGCATATACTTTATGAGCACATGTGCTTTCATATGAAATTGAATTGCAAATATTGTTTGATAATTGATGGATTATGTGAATGCAATTATACATATTTAATGTTGTAAATTAGTTACATTGATTTTATGTATGGTTTTTCTTGGACTACTGATGTTTAGATCTAGTGTGCAGGAAATTAACCATGGAAATAAATCAGAGAACCAAGGTTATGCCAATGTGAAATAGTGAAAGCCAAGGTTAAGTCTAATGAAGGGATGAAACCTCACAATATTGTATTTTATTCATAATCGTAAATGGTTGAATTCTTGATTATTAATGTAATTTTGTAATTTTTTATCTTCTAAATGGATATGCCAAGTGTGTTAATGTGATGTGGAATTTATGGTGTCAATTGACACTTGTGAAGTGTTTATGTGGCAATGACATGTCCATTTAGGGATTGGTGAGTTGTAACCTAACCTAGGATATTACCTTGTAGGTTTTATAAGAGATCCACTTAGATAGGAAGCCATAAGTGGATTCAAATCTTGTTGAACCCGTGGGTGAACTCAAAGTGAGTTTTTAAGGGATTAAATGAGGCCCCAAGGTGGAGTTTGGGTCAAAATTAGCTAACACAATAGGTATACCTTGGGTTGGGGGTTAGTTTTTTACCAAATACGTGTCCATATCTCATTTATGACCCTTCCAAAAGTACCCTTTTGAAAAGTGACGAGTTTGAGAAGAGGAGGGGCCCATCCCCTTTTCCCCATTTTTGGTTTTCCTCTCATTTATGATAGGGGAAAAGAATGGAAGAGAAGGAATCTTGAGTCTTTTCCCATTATGATAGTTGGTAGGGGAGTTGGTAGGAAGCCCCTTTTAGAGAAACTTTGGAGAAACTTGTAGGTTGATCACCCACTCTCCAATTTGGGAGACACGTTGGTTTTAGAGATAGAGTTAGAGGAGGAATTGGCTAAGGAAGCGGAAAGACAAAAGGGAAGGATAGCTCTTCATCAAGTTCATTTTTCTATAATTTTGGAGCAAGATTGGTTGCACCTTTCGATGGAAGGAATTTTATCTATGTGTTGAGTTGTAATCTTGTAGATTACATGTTGTATTTTGTGTTGTTTGAATGCATTTCATTTCAATCTCTTGGTTTCCTTCTTTCTTATGTGTGTTTATGTTTATGGGAGTTCAAGGCTATACTCACCATTAAGAGGGAAGATTAGCCTTGCGGATGAAGAGTTTTTGGACAACCCATGTAGTGTAGAGTCTCTCCTCATGGAGGAGAGGGATATGACATAGAGTATGGGCTCCATGTTGCCATTTTTGTTGTTACACATTTGGGGGGCCATAAGGGGAAATGTTTTTTGTAAGGAAAGATGTGTTGAAAGTGATCCTTGTGAAGGCATTATATATATTTATAATTTGAGAATATCCTCTTGGGTATATGGTCCACCTTCACCCTATTCATGGGTCTTTGGTGACCTATTGTGCAAGCCATGGTTGGGTGTATTTTTGTTATGTTTGTCATGTGGTTGTAAAATGTGGATTTGAATGTGTGTAACCCATCTAGCCTTGGTTCTCCAAGCCGGGGGGTGGCCTCCTTGAGGCCTAGGTTGGGAGGTTAGCCTCCATGGTTAAGCTTTGTTTCATTTGCATGTTTTCTTGGAGTGTAATGTTGAAGAAAAAGGGAAATCAAGATTTCCCATTTGTTCCTAAGTGTAAATTGGAAGTAAGGAATGCATCCATCTTTAAATTTTGTGATATGTATTTCCAAGATGTAATTTTATTAGTTGTATTTATCTTAGAAAAAATAAATTGCAATTGAGAAGTCAAGTTGTATATTTTGGAGAGGAAATTCAAGGGACTAAGGATGTTTTGTTTTCATGATCTTGTATTTAGTTAGTTAAAAGAAAGAAGATTGTTTTAATAACATCTTTGTTCCATGGAAGAATCTAAAATGTATGAAGCATTTATAAAATTTCTACATGCTCCTTGTTATTTATGTGTCTTAGCAAATCTGTTTTGGAGTGGAAATGGAACAATAATATTTTATGTGGTTTCAAAGTTGTTATCTTTAAAAAATAAAATAAAATAATTGTTGGTGTATTTTTTTCCTTAGATTTTGGGCATGATAGATGTGATTTGTTCCTTTTCTAGCACAATCTTTAGAAAGTCATTGCAAGCCTTGAACAATGCAACTAAGTGTCAGTTGTAAAGCCTAGTACAGTTAAAAAACTAAGCATACCCTTTTAATGATCAAAATCCTCTAAAAACTAGATATGGTGTTGATGTGTTCCTTTCAATGCATAATCTTTAGAGATTCATTGCAATCCTTGAACAATATAACTAAGTGCTAGTTGTGAAGACCAATAAGGTTAAAAAATAAGCTTTGTTCTTATAGTGACCAAACTATTCTAAAAAGTGGATATGGTTTTGAAGGATAATGACATAACATATTTTCTAAATCATGAGATGATATATACAATTTCAGTGAATTGTGCTAG